>CM040243.1:287751717-287787981 GCA_022545495.1 Chrysanthemum lavandulifolium | reverse complement strand
TTGGTTGTGTTTATGAACGTTTTGCACTTAAAAGGTATAAAAGATGTGTTCGGGTTCGTGTACAACTAAATCAAGGAAAACAACAAGAAAACGAAGAAAAGATGATAAATCAAGAGAAGATACGAGAATTAAGTTTTTTGTCTAAAAGATAATGATTTGAGTTGTGATTATTTCCAAGAAAGTGCTATGATTATGAAGTTATTCAATGATTGAAAGAGTCGGGATTAAGAACCAATAAAAGATTGTTAAAGATAGAGAAATATAGCAAAAGAAAGGTTGAAACCAAACATGCCCACCCAAGGTTCAAGATCGCAACCAAAGGTTGAAGCAGAAACCCAACCCAGTGGCTCAAAACGCCAACCTTGGGTTGAGCAGGAATCCCAGCCGCCCGGTTGGAGCTTTCATTAGTTATAAAGTTGCATTAAAACTTGTTTTAATCACCATTAATCACTTAAGTCTGATCATTTTCCTAAATTTATGATTATAGGGGCTTTGTAACAACATTTTGGGGATGATTCAAGCTTAAATAACACCATATCTCACCACATTTCACAAAACTAATCCTAGAATCAAGCCTTACACCTTCAGGACTTGATCATACTTTCTACTAACCCAAAAGAGCTCTAAATCTCTGCCATTATCAAGGAAGAACAAATAAGGAAGATAGGAAGAATCAGTGATACTAATTGGAAGAGGCTAAAGGTTCATTGTTCGATTGGGGGCTCTAAGAAGTGCCATAACTTCTTACATTTTTTTACTCAATTGTAGTCCACGTTTGGGTAACCTTTTCTACTAAGTTTATTATGTTGAACGATATGTTGATGAATGAAATGTTACTTGTTTTAATGTAACTTTTTATGGAATAATTTTGTGATACTTGTTTGGGAATGTTGTAGGCTTTCATGTGAATGTTGGATGATTAGTTCGGTTAGAAAAAGTGGTTTATCTCATAAGTTTGTTTAAATCAAAGTGTTCTTAAACTTTTTGATTTGACACTATTAGAATTAAAGGTCGAAAGGATTTCTAATATGGTCTAATTCCGAGAAGTTGGTGCACAAATGGTGATGATATCAAATAACAACAGTTTGTTGGCATCATTTATCCTATATATATTGCTTGTTTTATATAATTTTATATGAGAATTGATTCTTAATCGCTTACTTTTGTAAATCTCAGTCGAAAACAAGCATTTGGTGAAAGTTAGCTATTTTGGACGTAAAATGGAGCAAAACGGATCGTACTGGTAAAGTCTCCTAAACTGAAGGAAGATACGTCGTATCATTCTAGATAGATACGTCGTACATCAACACTTAGACGAATGTGAAGACCATTTCCTGACTTGAAGAATACGCCGCATGGAATTCTTCCATGCGCCGTATATGAAACTGATAAGGATTTAAAACATACGTTTTTAGAGGGTCATTTAAGCCCTAAATCGTTACATTTTATATCCGTTACTGCTTAAAATCGTTCCTTTTCACATTTCAGGTCTTTTAGAAGCAAAATGCTGGAATCAAGCATATTTGGACGAAAAAGAGCGAAAACATGAAGAAAACGACAAAGTCAAGAAAACAAGTCATTTTCTCAAGCCTGACGGCGTCCCATCTCCAAGGCCGACGCCGTCACTCACAGGTTATTCCAAAAACTTTCAAGCGACGACTCAGAACTTATTTTGGTTTTAACACCTGACGGCGTCACGCCTTAATTCAGAAGGACGTCACTCTTTCTCTTCACACCAGATGACCAAGACTCTACCCAGACGACGTACAGAATCAATCCAGACGACTTCACTACTTCCTACCTGACGTCGTCCCAACGATGACTTGGTCAAAATGAAACCCTAATTATGGCGATCGACATCGTCATCAAGGCGATGCCATCATGAGTGTAATATCTATATATAGACTTTGAATTTTCGTATTTGGTGTGCATTATTTTGGAGAGCAAACCCTAGTTTGTTTGAGGTCCGACTTGGGAGTATTTTAGGGTTCTAAACCCTCTTTTACACTTAAAGATAAGTTTGTTTATCCAATCTATCACCATGTTTCATCTATGTTTGATTGTTTGTTTGTGTTCTTGCTTATCTATCATGCGTAACTAAATTAATTAGTGTTTGCTTAGATCCAATGAATCCTAGTTATTGATTATTGTTAGGTTGTCTCTTTTTCTAATTGGTAGACGCTAGAGCAAGGAAAATTGGCTTATTCTTTAATTGTTGCGAGCTTGAACGTCCTAAATAACAAAAAGCTTGAGAGTGCACCTAGGCCATCATTGTGTTTATCGCGTGAGTTGTAGCTTAAGGATAATAGGATATTCGTGGGAGATACTTCGGTACCTGGCGATCCCGGATATTCTACAGGAGAGTTACGATTCATAGAATTGGGGAATTAGGCACCACCCTATGACTAACACGAAATACAACGCATCAATTAGAATGATGATGTGACAATTCAACCGACCAATAAAAGATAATTAGGGAGTAAGAAAATCTAAGTGAACACATTTTTAATTATCATAAGAAACACACTCACTCGATCCATAGCTTTTTATTTTATTTAGTTTAATTAGTTTTTAATTTAAATTATTAAGTAGTTTAATTTGGTAGAATTACCAACCCCCACTCTTCAAACCCTGAGATTTTACTTGCTTCCATAAAAATTTTAAAAGACTAAAAATAATCTTTCTCACCTCACCTTTTAGCCATACATCTCTACTAGCATCTCTATTCCCCTAGAGAACGATCAACCCCTTGGCTTGCCCATACTAAACTGCAACGATTAGGTACATTGCCTAGTGAGTTGTAAAGCTTGCTCGCTGAAAAGGAAGTCTTTCGACCCCGAACCATGCTATCAATTTTTTGGTGCCACTGTCAGGGAATAGAATAGCTAGTTATGTATCTATCTCGATTAGGTTTACTCGCTTGATTCCTATCAAGACCCGCCAAGAGGTCGTACTTCTTCGATTAGGTTTATTAGCTTTCTTGTAGTTTATTCCTCTTCTTCGTGTTTTTGTTCATAACCTTGTCACTTTTCATCATAGAAGGTGATAATCTACCCATCAACGATCCACCACAACATCCACTACCACCACCAAATCCACCACCACAAGACCCGTAAAGAGGCCGTACTCTTGGTGAATACTCTAGACCGAGCCATCAAGGCTATAGGAAAACCATTGAGCTTACCCGTTTAGCTCAAACTACGGCCCTGCGATCTAACACCATACGGTTGGTGCAAAACGGATATGCATTCCATGAACTTCGTTTCGAAGATCCAAATCAACATCTCAAGGATTTCTTAAAAATCCTTGATTCAATTGACCTTAATGCTACCACTCGGGAGACCACGCGACTGCGTCTCTTCAAATTCTCTCTACGGGACCAAGCTAGTAATTGGCTTGAGCATCTTCCCACGGGATCCATCTCAAGTTAGGATGATCTCACTACTCGTTTTCTCGCCCAATTTTTCCCACCGAAGAGAACCACTAAACTTAGGAATGATATCTTGATGTTCCAACAATGTCAAGGTGAAACCCTTTATGAGGCGTGTACTCGACTCAAGGACTTACTCCACAAAGTCCCTCACCATGGCATTGATCTTTGGCTTTCCAAATCCAAATTTTCTATGATCATGTCAATTTCCTCACAAGGCGAGCCATCGACCAAGCGGCCAGTGGCAGACTCAGCGAACTCAATGCGGAAGAGTCATGGGATGTCATAAAGAGCTCGCATGTCAGTCTTATGAAAATTGGAACAATTCTCATGAGACTCCTGATAACACGGTTAAGACCGTATCTTTACCTTTTAGTTCTTCTAACATCTCCGAAGAACAACTTTGTGCTCTTTAAGAGCGAATCAATTATTTAGTTGAATGACAAAAGAAAGTGCCTGGACCAATTCCTTCAACTCCTCGAATACCAGTCAACTTCGATGCCTCAACCGGTAACCCAACACCCCTCTCTGAGTCGCCTAGTCGCGAGAGAAACCCCGCTTACCTAAAACGTTTTCGTTCTTCTTCACCACAACCACTTTCACCTAGCTTCAAAACCCAAATGAGAGAATATATGGCAGCTCATTAGCAGAGGTTAGCTAAATTCGAGGAGGAAGTTTATAAACAAAGATAAGAAATGCAGGAGAAGATGACAGAGATGGTAAACTTAGTGAAGGAATAAACGAAGATGAAGGCTTCCGAGAAGGTGTTAGTAAGAAAAGATGACCACACTACCCCCACTATGTTTGTTAACGCCATTTCCATTGTTCGTTATGAGGAGATCACAAAAAAAAAAAACTAGTGTTAAGGAGGGATTAGTTGAGAATAAGGATACATGGACTAAAGAGAATAGCATGAATTGTAATGGTAAGGGCAAAGCTAAGGAATTAGATAAACTTAAGACTGTAGGGCACTACCTTAAACATGAAGTCAATAAGAAAACCATTGTTAACCTAGTGAACAATTTTAGGTACAATGATGCTCTTAGAAAGACCTTCTTAGGTGAAATAAAGGAGTATGTATATGATACTATGCCTATGGGACCTTTGTATGAGGCAATTCTCAAGAAACCAGTAGCTAAGAAACAAGATATCGGTGGGAACTTCATAACACCGTGTAGCATTGGTGACTTAGACGATATAAAGGCCTTACCTGACCAAGGATCCGATGTAAGCATAATGCCGTTATCAACCTATAATAAATTGACTAAGGAAAAACCAACCAAGACTAATCTTAGACTTTCCTTAGCCAATCATTTATATGTTTACCCCTTGGGAATAGCGGAGGACGTGTTGATTGAAGTTGCAAGTGGCATATATCCGGTGGATTTTGCGATTTTGGATATTGAGGAAGATGAATACATGCCCCTCATTCTTGGAACACCTTTCTTAGCCACCGCCAAAGCAACAATCAATTGCGGTGAGGGTATTATGATACTCAAAAGTGGTAAAAGCAAAGTTAGGATACCTGTAGTTCCAAGACATCATATGAAGTTTAAGAAGAAGAGACGAGATGGTCATGACTCACAAGTTCACAATAGCATTGTTAGGAGAAAAATCTTTGAATGGGAGGAGAAGATCAGGGAATACAAAGATAAGGATATTGAATTAGGAGAATGGAAACGTGATAAACACATAATCGGGCATAACTACGCCACAGAAAGATCCTATGAGAACCATCATGAAGGAAATGATGATAATGGTACAAAAGAGCATGACCAAAGAGTCAAGAGTCCTAAAGAGTTTGCGGAAGAAGACAAGGTGCTCTTGTTTAATTCTAGAGTAATAGTACCCCCGGGAAAACGTAAGTCAAAGTAGTGTGGCCCCTTTACGGTGAAAAGGGAAAAAAGAGGTGGAACCATTGTGTTGCTTGACAACGATGGAAAATAATTCACAGTAAACGGACGACGTGTGAAGCATTACCAAATCAATAATAACGACTTAATTAATAAGGAAGATATTATTTTGGATAATGATGTCACGTAGTGGTATGGCTTTGAGTCTAGCTACAAGATTCATAAATAAAAAAAAGCGCTTCTTGGGAGGCAACCAATGTTTATTTGTTTGCTTTTTTGTTTTTCATTCTTATTTGTGTGTTTTATATATATCTTTTTCATTATTGCTTAATTCTCATATTTATATTATTTTGTGAAAATGCTTTATTTTGTTTTTAACTTCGTTTTAATTACATATAAATGTATTTTACAAAAAGATAAGTGTAGGGAAGATCACATGTGTTTTTAGAACTAATATGAACATGTGATTAACAATAATTGAAATTGTATATATTTGTGTGTTTGTTAGAGTCAAATGCTTGTATCGAGTCACAATGGATGTTTTGCAGGAATTTTTTCAAGTCTTTAAAGAAGTAATTTTTCTAGAATTTTCCCGGAAAACGCATCTGACTCATTCTGTCAAGACAACCTGACGGCGTCGAGATTAACACCCTACGGCGTCAGGCAATGTATAAACAGTTTCCATATTTTTCGTTTTATGTCTAATTTGTAATTTTTGGAAATTTCCAGGATTCTTAATTTTCCAGAAATCTGCAAACATCCATTTCACAAGCATTATATCTTTACTTGCTTTCTAGTGTAGTTTTGTTTTTGTATAGTTTTTACCGCCAATTTTACGCGAGGTTTCGTTTTCGTTTTCTTATAAGTGTGCAGGTTATATTAGACAAGAAGATGAAGTACATGATGAAAGCAACAATTATTTATTACTCATTCTTCTTGAAGGAGGATTTAACCGCAATTCTACACATATCCTACCAAGCTAATCAGGGGAGTATTAGTTTCTCTCTTTTATTCTACCTTTCTCTATCATAACTTTGATATTTTTGGGGAACATTGGGGACAATGTTCAGTTTAAGTGTAGTGAGGAAGAATAAAACAGAAACTTAGAAACTATTCACTCACTTGATGTTTGCCTTGTCCTTGGTAAATTGTGTAATAAACTATAAGAAATATTTGTTAGGGTAATTTTAGCACCAAATTTAAATTTTTTTATGGCACTTACGAGTAAAACTTTAGTCTTAATAAAGCGTCTCATGTATAAGAGTTATATGACTAGCAAAAAAACCGTATACCACTGAATATCTACCCCAAAAAGTGAGGTTCGCCCCTAAATCTTTATAATAAAAGCATTCATCTTTAATGCTTAGTGAGTGTACCAGTAGTATAATAGATTCAAGAACTTGTTTTGTGATGCATTCCTAGATTGCTAGTGAGACTACATTCGTGTAGTTAGAACAAACTAAATGATAAGAGGCATTAGGATAACCCTTGTTTTAAACCTGTAATTTAATTACGTCAACTTCATCGGTTGAGTAATTTTCCCCATACCCTTGCGATGTACTCATCTTTAGTGCACGATACCTCTAGTTAACCCTTCAGAGCCTATATTTTCGCGGTTCTCGTGATGTTCCAGTTTTCGGAATATCAATGAAGAACATTGTTTTACAATCCACCCCCAAATGTTACACCCAAATCGCCTTAGCCCACCTTGTATGCACTCATCTTTAGTGCATTTATTGTAAGTATTGTTAAACCCTTAGTTCAATTATCTAGTTACTTGCATGGTTGCTAAGTCGAGTCATATATTTTGTATACAGTTTTGGGACGATTGGGACTCACGGGTTAAAGTAATATTTTATGGAGTAACGGGAAGGAACGTTAAATTCAATTTTCCTGTGTCTACGTAATTAAATACTCTAAGTGTTTTGATCTTTTCAATTCGGGTCATTTATTGTTAGTGAAATAAAAACTCAAGTGTAGGGATGCTCTTATAAATCCCTTTATTTTGATGTTATCTTAGAGGATGGTAGGTTAAGAATATATGCACACTAAAAATAATAATAAAAAAAAATAAACGGACTACCATCCTACATCTATCTTTTATGTTCTAAGTTTATATCGTATGTTTATTTCAAGTTGTTATTTAGTGTTAGTGAGTCGATTCTTGGCTTAGCAATACCGCATTTTACATGCATATAACTTAGATTTTTGACTTGCCACCACTAAAATTCCCTATATCCAACAAAACCCTTTTATTCCCTACCCGAAGCCTAACATTATAACCCTTTGAAAAGACCTCTTAGATAGTTATTTCTATGTGCTTACGCCAAAGCGGTGGAGGTTTGATCTGTTCTCAAGCCTATAATAATCTATGTGCTATGACACGTAGTGAGTGTTTATCTTCCATTTCCTTACATGTTATATTCCATATAAACCCAAGAGATGAGAGAATCCAAACACCAATTATGAGTTGCTAGTGTATAATTTCCGTGCTTGTTTTGACTATTGTGGCGCTTGTACTTGTTGTAGATTGTTTTTAACAAATGCTAAATGACCCCTAACTCATAAATTGATTAGCTAAAAGCACATTTGCTTGAGGACAAACAAATTCCAAATGTAAGGATATTTGATAAGGATTTACAACATACGTTTTAGGGGGTCATTTAAGCCCTAAATCGTTACATTTTATATCCGTTACTGCTTAAAATCATTCATTTTCACATTTTAGGTCTTTTGGAAACAAAATGCTGGAATCAAGCATATTTGGACGAAAAGGAGCGAAAACATGAAGAAAACGACAGAGTCAAGAAAACAAGGCATTTTCTCAAGCCTGACGGCGTCCCATCTCCAAGGGCGACGCCGTCACTCACAAGGTATTCCAAAACCTCTCAAGCGACGACTCAGAACTTATTTTGGTCTTAACACCTGACGGCGTCACGCCTTAATTCAGAAGATCGTCACTCTTTCTCTTCACACCAAACGACCAAGACTCTACCCAGACAACGTCCAGAATCAACACAGACGGCGTTACTACTTCCTACCTGACGTTGTCCAAATGGTGACTAGGTCAAAATGAAACCCTAGGCGATCAGACGGCGTCACCATCAAAAGGCGACGCCGTCGCGAGTGTAATATTTATATATAGGCTTCGAATTTTCTATATTTGGTGTGCATTATTTTGGAGAGCAAACCCTAGTTCGTTTGAGGTCCGACTTGGGCACTATTTTAGGGTTCCAAACCCTCTTTTACACTTAAAAATAAGTTTGTTTATCCAATCTATCACCATGTTTCATCTATGTTTGATTGTTTGTTTGTGTTCTTTCTTATCTATCATGCGTAACTAAATTAATTAGTGTTTGCTTAGATCCAATAAAACCTAGTTATTGATTATTGTTAGGTTGTCTCTTGTTCTAATTGGTAGACGCTAGAGTAAGGAAAACTGGCTTCTTCTTTAATTGTTGCGAGCTTGAACGTCCTAAATAGCAAAAAGCTTGAGAGTGCACTTAGGCCATCGTTGTGTTTATTGTGTGGGTTGTAGCTTAAGGATAATAGGATATTTGGGAGAGATACTTCGGTACTTGGCGATCCCGAATGTTCTAGAAGAGAGTTACGATTCATAGAATTGGGGAATTAGGCACCACCCTATGACTAACACGGAATACAACGCATCAACTAGAATGAGGATGTGACAATTCAACCGACCAATAAAAGATAACTAGGGAGTAAGAAAATCTAAGTAAACACGTTTTTAATTATCATAAGAAACACACTCACTCGATCCATAGCTTTTATTTTATTTATTTTAATTAGTTTTTAATTTAAATTGTGAAGTAGTTTAATTTGGTAGAATTACCAACCTCACTATTTAAACCCCGAGATTTTACTTGCTTTCATAAAATATTATAAAATACTAAAAAGAATCTTCCTCGCCTCACCTTTTCGTCATACATCTCTACTAGCATCTCTATTCCCCTAGAGAACGATCAACCCCTGGGCTTGCCCATACTACACTGCAATGATTAGGTACACTACCTAGTGGTTTGTAAAGCTTGCTCGCTGAAAATAAAGTATTTCGACCCCGAACCATGCTATCAGAAACCTTGGTCAGCACAGAGATCTGACTTACCTGCTCAAGATACGCCGCATAACTACTTCTACATGGGACGTATCACCCTGAAGACTTCACCAACAAATACCAAGATTACAGGACACATGCGTCGTATCAAGACTGAAGATCCACCGTATCATATGGCGGTGTACGGATATTCCAGAATAACATAATCTTGGACCCCACGTTAAGTTACCTAGATACGGCGTATCAAGTAAACTGATATGCCGTATCGACGCCGTTTCCAGAAAGTAAAAATAGTGACACAACAACCTCATTCGACACACACATATATATAGGAACGAATTCCACAGAAAAGAGGCGACGACCAAACCACACTAGGCACAACCAGAAGAAGATTCAGAGGCATAAGTAGGTCCAGTTAGTTCTTTTTAAATCATAAGTAGATTTTACTTTATTTGTATTAGTACTATTTAATCCATCAGGATTGTGTGCCTTGTCTCCAACGTTTGACTCACATTTAATAAAAGCTTTTCAATCGATTATAAGTTTATTTGATGTTTATTTGGATGTTCATATGTATGCTTTAATTGCCTCTTGATTATCGTGGCTTGTTTGCGATGCCATATGCCTTCCACAATTACTTCATTATATCTTAGGATAGTTGATGTAAGCCTTAACAGGATAAATAATTTAACTAAGTAATCATTAAGTTTGCATTTAATACAGATTTGGGATTAGTAGTGATGGAACTTTTTGGTAATGATACTTAAAACTGAATCTAGGGTATTTAGCTAAGCTAAACGTAGGAAAGAATACACTCACATGAACAACCAACGAGAAATACTAGAATTGGTACTCATCTTATGTAGCTAAGAAATCAAGTGAATATAATCTACTTTACTATCGAACATGCGTCTTATTTGTCATCTGTTTTCTATCTGTGTATGTGTGTGTCTATCGCCTCGTTACTTTTAGTTTTACTTAATCTAAACATCGTGCCAGTCTCTCAGGCTGAAAACCCCTTGAATTATGTTTAATTAGACTAACTTTAGGATTAAAATAATGATAGATATTTTTTTGGGTAAAGGGGAGTAATCCTGCACCCTGGTAAATATATTAACCAAATAAACGTTTAAGTACAATGTATATGAGTGAAATCCCATATATCAGCCCGTTACATAGGCATAGAGCTTACATAACAAGATACTTCCTATTTTCTAAACAAGAAAATAAACCACTACTCAAAAGATAACAAATGACACAACGAAATAAGATTACTTTCTAGGACCTTGAAACTTTGTGCCATCAAATGGGTTAGCAACAACCTCATCTTGTAATCGACACCTCAATCTCTCCCACTTTAGAAAAAGGGTTAGCTCTCTTAGTAGAAGAGGTAGACGGAATAGGTAGACCATCATCATCCACAAGAGTAGCTTTCCCATCAATAATTAGTTTTCCAAGCACCATTATCCACATATGTATCGTCCATATTAAGAGCATCATACCGATTAGACGAGTGATCCCGGTTCCACCTCGAACTAGCCACATTAGAAGCCATCGCCTTACCGACATTTACTTTCTTGGGTTCAGGAGGAGGCTTTTGGGCCGATATTCAAAATGCTTGCCCACCATGCATTTAGTAGAACCTCCTCATTCCGGATTCGCCCAACTTGTTTTCCTTCTTCTTATTGTTAACAAACCAAAACCATTTTACTTAATCTAAACATCGTCTTAGCCCACATATTGCGAACATAATAGTCAACAACGTGGAAAGCAAGGCGCTGACCAAGGAAGTATCCGTGAGAGAGTATTCTCAAACCTCATGTTCACCTCTTCCACCACTTTCATTGGGACCTGAAAGGTCAACATCATTCTTCTTTTGCGCATTCTAGCCTCCGAAAATTAGACACGTGTTTCCTCGAATTCATTAGAAGCAACACCCGTAAGAAACCGACTTTAACTCCATTACCACTAGTAGTAACAACCCTGGGTGCATTAGGATCGAAGTAACGAACGAGTAGTACCATACATGCGGGATTGTATAGCCACATCAAAACTCGACAGAGGAGTATTTGTCGAATAAACTTTAGTACCATTAGGCTTAGATTGAAGCCCAATACCACCTCGAATTGTTCACATCGGAAGATGAAGCCATCTTAGCAATATCATCGTCAATTTTATTCATTGCTTCATCAAAGTTCGCATCGCGTTAAATCAATTGCTCCACACTAGGTCAGTTGTGAAACATTAGAGGTCGGTCGTCAGCGTGTGCGAAACCCCTTGCGTTAAATTATGTCTAATTAGACTAACTTTAGGATTAAAATAATGATAGATATTTAAGTATTAACATTCCACTTTTAGTGATCGACACTCTACTTACCAACTAAGCAACACTGATTGGGTATACTGCTCATTAGTGTTTGTTATAAGTTAAGTCGACTAAATATAAATGTAAAATATTGATAATAATAATGTACCTATTGTAAGCACCCGTAAAAATCAACTTGAAATTTACCAAACGTTAATATGAATCAATGAAATTTGGCACCAATATTTTTTCTTCTTCTTTTGAATTACAAACCGTTACGTAACGCATTATCACAAGCTATACTTGAAAACCGTCACGTTTTTTCCAACACGACCCTTTACGACAATTACATTTTTGTTCACGATTAAACTTATAAATATTATTCATTTTAATTTTTATTCCTAAACCTTTCTTTAATTTTTCTTTTCTTTTTCTTATTGGGCCGGTGACAAACAAACGCACCCTATATTAATTTTAGGGCTTTGCCAGGTTTTCATTAGCCCAACCGAGCCCTTCATAGTCCTTGTGGAAATGTTACACTCCAAGTCCAAATAACACATTTGTTGTTCTCTTTTGCGACCGGGAACTGAAACCAAACGCACCCATGCATTTTTGGAAACAAAATGTGAGACACAAACTATACTTCCTAAGCCTAAATAAAATAAAAATATTTACCTACTTCCACTAATACTACTATACACTAAAATGATTTCATCTTACACAATGTGCAAAATGCCAAACCAACTTCCTTTTATTTCTTTCAGATGCAATCGAAAGACAACATGATGAAACCACTTCATTTGCTTGTTTTATATCCTAGACCACTTGTATTTCTAATGTGTAAGACTAATGAGTGTTAGACCATGCCTCATTTCCTTCAATTTTGCTTACACTTGTACCTTTAATCCAATCCTACACACTTAACTTTCAAATTGAGCATGTAACACAAAACTAAAGTATCTACATTTCTCTAAGCATATAAATGAGCCACCCATTTCATTTCATCTCCACATTTGCTCAAAACTCAATAAGTGCAATATACTTCGCTCCCACTGCACTCGATCTCAGTGGGCTCCAAGAGGAAAAAGGAAACTTTTCTAAGGGTTTTAATAAGTTCTAAAAGGTTTTGGTTAAGCTAAGGCGATTGCATTGGTTTTTCGATTTGGTTAGAAAGGTTTCGGGTTGTTTCTCTAGTCTCTCACGTTCGATTCTTGTTCCTTCGAACTCTTCACCACCCTAGAGGTGTTGTAAGCTCATTCTAACTGATTTCCATACATTTTAAATGTATGTTACAAGTTTATAAAATCATATCTCACGTTATAATTGTTGTCTTGACCCATTCGATTAACTATAGTTCATATAAACATATGTTTTTACACGTGAAGACTTCATGAAATCATGTATACTTGTGTGGATACATAAAAACGAGTTTTGATGAACTTTTATACTAGATCATGTATGAGAAACATGGTTTAACTTGTCTCATTTTTAACTACGAACCAAACGCGTGCCTCGATTATAAACAAACGCGCCTAGTTAGGCTTTTTAGCCCATTGTTGATCACGTCCAAACCAAAGCCTAGAACCAAATAAGTAGTTTATAAGCTATTAATAAGCGAGAAAAAGCTAATGAAATACTTTAGAAAACTTATAAACAAGCTACAAGCCAATCGAGTTCCTTTTTGGCTCAACCGGGCCCTTAATGGGCTGTTATCATGCCACGAGGCCCAATAATCATTCCTCTCAACCATTTTAGGAAATAAGCACTTGAATGAGATTAATAGAAGTTAAATAAGCTGTTTTGACACATGAAACGCTAATTTTCATAAACTTTGGTAAAAAGGACTAAAAATGCAAAAGTTTCCCAACATAGGGACTGAAACTGCCAAGTTGGAAACTGTTGGCTTTTAAACAGAAAATAGGCAATATTTTAAGGGTAGAAACTGTCAAAACCATAAATCTTAGGGTTTTAAGTAAAAATATCAATTTTGGACTAGTTTTGCAAATTATTTAACTTTAAGGGTTAAATCGGTAAATTAGTTATTTTTGGGTTAAAAACAGAAAACTTGGTTTATTATAACGGTATAAACTGTAATTTTATGAAACATATGAGTTTAAGTTAAAAATATAACTTTTGGACTTGTTTTGCAAATATATTTAACTTTAGGGGTAAAAAGTGTAAATATCTATTTTGGACTAAAAATGAAAACAATTTCTTAAAAGGTCAAAACTAATTAAAAATAGAAAGTTATGGGTAGAAAGTATAATTATATGTTTAAGGACTAAACTTGTAAAATATATTCCTGAAGGGGTGTAAATTGTAACTTTTTGAAAGTTAATGTTTACAAATAAATTTTGAGAAAACTCTGAGAAACTTATATGATCATATACTCAAGTCTAAAAAGAGGAAACATGTATTTTCAACTATTACGATATCAAAAGTATATGTTTTCTATTAAACGATTATGTTACGTCTAATATATATAAATATATAAATATACTTTAACTAGTGCGTTATGACCACTAAACATATACAAGTAAACGTCCTGGAAATAATTTTGATTTCTAAACGATAACTTTGTAATCATCGACACTTTGCGAAATCATTTCGATTATATATAAAAGGGGTTTCGCTAAGTTAAAAATAACTTAAATTATATATTAAATATTTTGAATTTGAACTTTAAGCATTTCCACACAAGTATAAACGATACTAGTATTTCGCAACGAAATCCATTAACAACCTTATCATATGAGATCATAATCGGAATATATCATGTGAAACATGCCATATTACATTTAGGTTTTGCGTTGAAGCCTATTCCACTTCGTACTTGATAGTATTGAATCATTGCTCGCAAGGTGAGTTCATAGCCCCACTTTTACTCTTTAATTTTTTTATAAACTCTTTGGGGGAGATACATGCTACTACTAGTTTTATGATCACAATTGCTTGAAAATTGTATGTTGTTTTCCTGATATTATTATTGCCTAAGTTAACTTGCTGAAAGATCCCTTCTATCATGAACCATTAGTTAATGCGGGTGAGCGCAAATATTGTGGATAGTACTATGGGAATTAACGACCCCGTCCTTGGTTATCGGAAATAACGGGGCGCACTATATTTGAATGTCAATAGGTAACTAGCAATTACCTCTCTTTGGGGGCAATTCAAGCACAACTCTTAGCGGGGTGTGTTCTAGTTGAGTCTTGGTGTCATGAGCTTAGGGCAATAATAACTACTTACGATTATGGGTGTAACGTTCTTAGCCCACTGCTTTATTTAAACTTGGAATCTTGTGATCAACTGCTTTATTGCTAAACCTATTAATTCACTCAACCGTTGTGTTGATTTTTTAGCATGTATTTTCAGAATAAAAAGGCGATAGATAAACTTTGGAGGCGTTTGGGCATTGGCATGGCATGGTTATAAACGACTCTGATATACATTTGGGACCACTTAAATTCCTTTATGGGCTTATATTTCTGCACAAAAACAATGTTGTAACCTCTGTTTTATTTCAATAAATGAATCTTTTAAAGAAATCTGTTGTTCTATACTTTGTGTTACGATATCAATCGAGTAGCACCCCGATAACATTTACTTCCGCTGCAAACCATTTTTGGGGGTGTTACACCCATACACAACGAAACACATCAAGTTTTTGGCGCCGTTGTCGGGGTGTGAATTGTTTAATACTTGCATATTTGTTAGTATTTAATTTTTTAAACTTAGTTTAATATTTTTTTTACTAACTTTGTTACATATTTGTATTGCTTGTATTTTTGTTTTTCGCATTTTTTGTTATTTTATTTGATTTTGCATTTTTTTTACTTATTGTATTTTTTTCTTTTTCAGATATTTCTTGTTTGTTGTCATTTGCTGATCTGAACGATACGGCGTATCTAATCTCATAGATACGGCGTAGTGCATTTTTATTATTCGTACAACATATCTTATTTAATATTCGGGTACGACGCATCTAATACCATAGATACGGCGTATTCTGTTTTTTATCAGAATTAATTAAACCCTAAAAAGTTATACGGCGCATAAGCTTCTGCTCGTATGACAAATTATTTATTTTTCAAAAATAGATCCGAATTTTTAAATAATAAAGTACGACGTACCGATTAACCTCGATACGGCGTATCTATTTTCTAATTCTAAAAGCTTATTTTTTTTAAACGAAGCGGTAGTACAAATGGATAAGCTTTATATCTGGCGTATTTAAATTCTTTAAATAAGCAATTTTATTTTAGAAAATTTAATATATCGCGACCGGTTGTTGTCGGTCGGGCGTATAATTCTATCTAATTAAAAGGCTGATTTTATTTTTATTTTGAGTATAAGGCATATCCAGAAAACTGGATACGGCATATCATCTGTAGATATCAGCAGCTTTTATTTTTCATACTCCGTATTCGTTCTTAGTATATTGTGCTACCTTAGATCAGAGCCCATTCTACTGAAGAATTTGTCTCCATTCGCAGGTACAATCATGGAAGATATCACTATTGATGACTATTTAGTTGTGGAGTAAAGGAAGCTTTTGCAAAGCACTGGTGGTTCAATAGAAAAGCTATGGTTTCTAAGAAACGATGACGATGAGTGCGATACTTATGAGATTGACTTGAGTGACTTCCCTATAGTCCGCATTCATGATCAAGCCTCGGAAAAACCAGCATGGAATAACGAATCTAAGCACTCTGACCTCAACGATACCTATGATGCTATCAATTGTGATTTTCCACCCATGTTGAATTATCTGTTTGAATATCAAAATACTATCCCAGTTTGTTCAATTAATACTATTAAAAGATCTTATGATACTTAGAAGGTGGAATCCAGTATACTGTCAATCGAAGCTGATCTGTTTACTTGGGAAACCCCTCTTGAAATTACATTAAATGAATTTAAACGTTTAAGCGGCATGGGGGATGATTTGTTTACCTATAATTTGATAATGAGCTACACCGAAGATGAATTACTCCTTTTATGGCCAATAATCAAGTCAATGGGACTTGTTTGGACGACTATTAAAGAAGACGAAGGCAGGTTTCGAATATAATATATGAAGAAACTTAATGAGTTATGTAAACCACGCCCTCCATCTCTAGATAGAATAATTTCCCATGATAAGCAAGTTGAAACCACGACACCTTCCTATTTTCCCCATGATGAGAAAGCGAATGCTTTGGACAAGGACGATCTTGATGATGAACAAATGTTTGCCGAAGCTGAGATTTTGTTCAACAATAGGTTGGTGCGACTTATGGACTTAACTTTGGAACAATGGTTAGACATCAAATATGGGAATCGTAATAATATTGCTAAAGATGAGTTGAGAAGCATTATAGCAACTTGGTTGACTAGAAGTTTTAAGCAACAATTTGATGAATACATGGTGATTAAAAGACGTTTAATGAAGTCCGGAATTGATACTGATGTTGAGTTTGACCCTAATGACGTTAATTTCGCTGAATGGTTGGCTTCGTAATTCAGTAACCATAAGACTATGGATAGGGAAACCAAAAATGTACTCTGGATATATTGGATAAGAGGAGTTGATGAAGAAGTATTAAGTGAGGAAGAATTGTCTAATGATGAAAACGAAGTTTCTGGGGCATATGATGAAGTTGGTACGTTATTTTCCACTGAAGACGATTTATTTGATTATGAGACACCTCTTTACAAGGAATTCAGGGAATTTAACCATCTACTTCGTATCCATATTGATGCCCTTACTGGAGATCTACCCGGATTTAAAACCTATGAGGAATTTAAAAATACATGGTACTATGAATGGAAGGAACAAATACCATGGGTTGATGGTAAGCCATGGCTAGAGAATGGGATTTGGAGAGAGCCAACTGATGACATGTACCATACGTGTAGGCCATTTCGTTTCAAAGATGGATATGCTGAATAGCCAACTTGTAACTGGAAGATGGGTAAAATTTGCAATGGAGGAAATTTACCTGAAATTGTTAAAATTGTGAATTTGTCTTATTATAGAAGTTACGAATGGTATGAAGGACTTGAGGATGATGATTTAAAGAATGAAGCCTTGCAAGAGAAAGCTAGACTAGAAGGCTTATGGGAACAAGAAAACAATAAAAAACCCGAAACGAGCAATAATGAGTCATGTGAACTTCCTTATAAGAAACCAAGGTGACTAGAACGTGCGAAAGTAATTGGCAAAGATGACAATGAATGGAAAGATGATCTTTTTAAAAACTTAGGAATGAATCAGTCTCTGGATATAGATGATTTACAAGAAGAAGTCTTATTTCGTGAAACACTGAGGAACTTGATAATGAGATATTGTAAGGGATGGGACAATAAAAACAACGTTCAAAGAAAAATGCTCAATCATATTAAAGAAAAGATCAACAATGGGTATGAATCAAGTTTTAGTAACGACACATGGTATAAGGAAGAATATGATGAAGAGGAAATACTGAGATGTGAACATAGAGGAAATCAATATGAGCCACATACTATGAAGATAGAGACTTATGTGCTAAAAAGGTATGAAATTTATGATGATAAATGCCATATTCGCATGAAGTGCATTAATGTTGAATATGTACCGGTAAGTGGAAAGAATATTTGGTTATTGAAAAACGGAATCATTAAGGAGATAGCAGATCCCGTCAAGGTACGGAGTAGAAGGCGAACGTGAGTCTAACATGAAGACTCGAATAAAGAGAAGTGCTTACAGGAGACAACACGAAATTTATTTTTTACCGCTTGCTTCGAGTTTGTCGACTTGCATGTCGACACGGCGCATCTCTTATAAAAGATGCGGCGTATTGATTGTGTTAGGAATTAGAAATTCGGTATTAAAGAGTCGGTCACCTCAAGTATATGTAATCGTTAGAAAGCTCGTAGTCGTAGTTCTTTTATGTTAAGTAGTATTTAGTTAAGTAACACCGTGGAGGACGGACGGTCTTTACCCACTGTATGCCCGATCCACGCCCGATGTGTGGCGATTTATGTAAGACTATAAATACTCTACCTTCCAAGGTAGAGAGTTGGAGCTCATAATAATATCTTTCACTTTCTCTCACTAAGTTCCCTAAACCTCTAACTTTCTCTCTAGAATTCCATTTATCGCCACTTTGTGTTATGGTTTGATGTGTATGTGAAAACTTATATCTAACAATTGGTATCAAGAGCCATGGTTAGATCACATCTTGCACATCTTTGGATTTCTAGTGGTTTTAGGTGGTTTTGAGTTTGAAAAGTTTAGTGGTTTTGCATCATTTGGTTGATTTCTTGTGTTAAAGTTTGGATTTTGTTAGTACTTTTACGTTTAGAATCATCACAAGTGTGTAGGTTTTCATTTGGTAAGCTTGAATCATCTTGGTTGGGTTGTTTTTGGATTGAAAAGTGATGTTTATGTGGTTTTTCTTGCTAGCGACTTAACTCACGGATTACTTTCTTCGTAGCGACTTGCTTTACAAATTTGTAGCGAGTTACGCTTTTTGACCTAGCGACTTAGATCTAGCGACGACATTACAAGTAGTGGACTCTCCACCACTGGTAGCGACAGTGGTAGCGACTTGGTGCATGTGAGTTGCTCTTTAGCGACTTGTATCTTTAGCGACTTGAGTAGCAATCACGCCAAAATTTTGCTAGCGACTTGAGGCTTAGCGAGTTACTACTTAGCGACTTGCATTTGTCTAGCGACTTGGGACTCTAGCGACTTAGTGGTGTAGCGAATTAAGTGTTAGCGACTTGGTGCATTATCTTCTAGCGACTTGGGTGATTGTTTACGGTTTTCTCTTGATTTAGTAAAATCCGTGAAAGAATCTATTTCTCGGTTTAATCATAGAGTTATAAAATCCGTGATTATCGTTAACATGTCTACCAACGTTCCTACTATCATCCCCATCGCTGCAGAGGATGTTCAAGCATTTGGGTCGATATCGTCCACCCATGCTTCGACGAGGCCGACTACGATTCTTGGGCTCAACGAATCGATTGTACCGCCTTGGAAAAGAAAATGGTGTCAACATTCTCAAATCCATTGATGAAGGACCATATCGAGTTGGGACGACTAGAGACATACTTGATACTAATGAAGATGGTACTCCCTTTACGGAATGGATGGACCTAAAATGTATGATGAGCTTGATGATAAGGAGAAAAGAGATTCGATGCGATATCGGGGCTTCAAACATTGTTCTTCAAGGTCTTCCTAAAGACATCTATGGCGATCAATCATAACAACGATGCAAAGGTAGTTTGGGATAATGTTAAGATGCTTCTCTCGAGTTCGTAATTAACTATGGAAGACAGAGAATCCCAACTCTATGACGAATTTGAACACTTCAAGATGAAACCAGATGAGAATGTCTATGAGTACTATGTGAGATTTCATAAGTTAGTGAATGACATGAGGAACATCACAATGACTATGCCTAACATTCATTTGAACTCAAAATTTGTGAACAACATGAATCCCGAATGGCACAAGTTTGTCACCGATGTGAAGCTCACTAAAGGATTGAAGAATACAAACTATGAGCAACTATATGCCTTCCTCCTTCGAATGAGAGACATGCTATGTTTGAAAAATTGATTCTCAATCGTTCAAAACCAACCAGGAGAGACAAGCTCGTCTAATGACTCAAGCGCCTTCTACTCAAACATCGAAATCACAACCAAAGCATCACAAGTCATACCCTTGGGTAATGGTAATCACAAACTCATTCACGATCCTATGTTCAAACAAGTCGATCTTGATGCACACGTGGGTAACTTCATTAATCAACTAGCTCTTCGATTAGTCAAAACATGAATTCTCTCACAAACCAACAACAACCTCGAGCGACATCTAACCCACACAATCAAGCCATTGTTAAAGATGGAAGGATCTTGGTGTAACCGATTCGGAAAGACAAGATGATCGGGGAAGAGGTGGAGTGGTAGAGGTTATGTTGGCAACCGTAATCGAGGAAGGAATGGTAACCAAGGTCAAGCTAAGCCAATCAAATGTTATAAGCTGTGGTGGTGAGGGACACATTGCAAGGAACCGCACATCTCCAAAGCGTCCATGCAGAATCGATTACTTCGAGATAAGATCTTCTTTGGTACAAGCTCGGGACAATGGTGTCGCTTTGGATGAAGAGGAATTGCTGTTTAGGCGAGGGCAATGCCAAGACCTATGATGCGAGATGTGGATGAGCAGCCTATTCGGGAGATAGGTCACAATCATCGAATGCCTTTCAAGTCGCCGATTGTGATGCATACGAATCGATGTGGATGATGGACCTACGGCACACACAATTTTTATGGCTAGCATTTCTCCAATGGTTTCTCCCAAGGTCTCTTCTTCACCACTAGCTGGCCCATCCCAAGACAAACTCATCTCGGAGGTATTAAAACTATATGATAATCTTGATGTGCAACAGATGCATGACAAAGTACAATCAATCGAAACTATTGAATCAAATGTTGAAAATATGGGTAATATCGATATTATCCCATATGATCAATACGTGAAACAAAGTGAAAGTGAAGGTGTACCAAGTGATACATCTTCTGCGATCAACAATGACTATGTTTTTATGAATACACCGCATGTGCCCTCGTTGATTCTGTAATTTCGAACTAAATGCCTATAAAGAACGTGTTGCTATTTATGAACAACTTGCTAAATTTGAGTTGACCACTCATGGCGGAAATGGATAACCAAGTGCATACGGTCATTAGAAAAGCAATTTTAGAGAAGAAGTATTGAAACAAGAATTAAATTCCTTGCAAGAAAAACTTTCTAAAGCATTAAGCAAAAACAAGAACTTCAAGAAAATGTAAAATGCTTAAGCAAGAATTTAATGCAAAGGAATCAAAACTCTTGAGAGATTTTTCTAATCTGAAAACTTTGAAAAACAAACTTGAAAACAAGTTGTACATACAAGGAAACACCATTCGATCGCTCACATGGTCACTAAACATAGAGTTCTAAGCGATAAGCATAGTGTTCCCATTATAGATAAACCCAACCACGAGTGCGGAAAGATAGCAAAAGTAGCTCAAAGTGTGATCTATGATGGCAATGAGATTCTTAAACCTGAGCGAAACCTAGTTGCGTTGAGTGCACCGAGGAAGATAAGAAATCGATGAAGTCACTAGGAAAGGATGAACAAAAATTAGATGATCCTAAATGCAAAGAAAAAAATAATTATCACTCCCCATGACTACAAAAGGAAAACTGGATTTCCTTGAACATGTTTAAGCCTCGGACATTGTTGACTCCCGAACAAGTTTTACGGAAAAGGATTTAGATAAGCGAAAAGTTGAAAATATTGTTGAAACAAACCCTCCCTATGGAAAATGCCTAGAGCGTGTGTATCCTCCTAATACACCTATGCATCTTGTTCCTAGAACAATTGCCACTAAAATCAAGACCTTAATTAGCCAATATGTTATATTTCAACTATTTGTTGATTTTGAGAAAACTTGCAAGAAAAGGATCACACCCACTAGTATTACGGAAGGAGAAAGGGTTTTGAGCAAATGAAAGAATGTTATTTAAGCGAGGTCATGCCTTTCTTTAAACTTCGAAGATCACTTTGAGAGTCTTAAAAGGGGATAGAAAGCGATATCAAGGGAATGGAAAAGAATTTGATGCAATGGTAGTTGAAGTTAGTGATTATGAGCGTGCACTAAAATATAATGAGATTGAGAGGAAGAACTTGCATACCTTAAATGAGACTCTTATTCTCGAATGTGTTGCTCAAGATATTTTTTTCAACGCTCAAATTGCTCAATTAATGCTTCCAAATTTCATGAACTATCTGCGCCCGAAAGTCTCCATGATCGTGTCATTGAGCTTGAAAAACTAATTCTAAACTAAGCGAGAAAATTGAACCGGATGATCACGACAATTTGGTTAAACATTTTTCTAAACTAGAAGTTGAGCATTTTAATTTACAACTCAAATATCAACATCTCAAAGAAAATGTCAAAACTTCAAACATCAAGACATCTTCGGATGCTCGAGTTTGATGCGGTTTTCAAATTAACAAGCGTGATGAGCGATTCAAGCTCGATGCAACACGATCGGAAAGTTGAAAGCCCAAATCTCTCAACTAAAGGGTCAAACGAACAATATGGCGGGCTCCCAAATGCCTCCTCCTTTAGATTATCGAATTCTCAAACGTTTCATCTTCAAAACCTAGTAAATGCTTTACAAAAGGAAAAGCGAAAGTTTTCTAGAAGAAAATGAAAAGGTTAAACGTCATTTCAATGAGTTATTTGAATCAATTAAAGTCACTCGTAACAAAATAACGAACAAATAGCTTCATTGCAAAGGAAATTGAGAATCGAAGAGTCGTAAAAGGGAAAATGCCAATGACCAATGGGGAGAATGTTGTATCAAAGGTTCACTCTTGTAATAAATATGCTTTATCATGACATATGTCCCTCCTCATCTAAGGAACAACAAACTTGCTATTCAAACATACTTCTCATCCCTTAAGGATTGCCTAGAATGTCTGCGTGAGATTGTTGAAGAGGATAAGCTAGAGAAACCTCATGATAATGCAATTGGACATGCATGCTTATATACCAAACGATCTCAAGAAATCTTAGAATGCTTGATCACAATATGCCCAAAGTCATTAGGTGAGAGAGTTAATCCTTTGATTCCATGCTCGATGCCTAATGCCAAGTATGATATGCATTCGATTCCCAATGTTTTGAATGTAAACCGTAGTGTGCCTTTAAGTAGTTCGATTCGGATCCTGTCAATGCTAAGAAAGAGAACTCGTGTGTGCCTTCTAGAGTACAAATCTCAAGACCTCTAGTTTTAAGAAAGTGACCTTAGTGCACCTGCATGTAGTTGAGACCCAAGACATCTAAACAGTGATGCAAAGAGTAGTTAAACCAACTAATGTTCCCATTCCCTACAGAGTAATCGGTGACATTAAGCGGAGCGGTCAAAGTCTCAAGACAATACAAGGAATGATAGGACCTCTCAAGTTAAGAATGTGCACTAGAAGAGAGTAGAAGAACAATCTAGGAACTTTAAGCTTGAATTGAATAAAACAAATCGTGTTGATTCTAGTATTAGCCATAGGCGTCTTGTAATTAATTCAATTCGATACTATTTGCAAACCCTGTCTCGATGTCGCTTGAATTCGCTTTCTAATCATGAATGTGGTGTTAATGTTCGCCTAATGATGTTAATTGTCCATTAATATTGTTAATGCAAAAATTCATGCTAAGAAGGCTAAAAGGCAAAAGCGTAAGAAAGTTAGAAAAGCAATGGAAACCCGGGAAGAACATTCAAAGAAAATAGGCTTTTATTGGATACCGTTGGTCATAAGACTAATCGATAATGCCCACTAGAAAATGGATGCCTCTTGGTAGAACTATTCCCTTAAGAAGTGATCACACCGTGAACAGGGCTAATCTGAGACACTAGTACTACATCTATTCACAATGATTCCATTGCCTCACTTTACGATATGAATGCTTCTATTTCGATGTGGGTGTTCCAAACATTGTTACTAACCAAATGGAACCCATTCTTGCATGGGATCCCAATTATCCGATTATCCATTCTTGTCTCATGTTCAACTGCAGATCGTTCAAATCGCTCGTGGTACTGGACTCAGCCGCTCCAAGCATATGATTTGGAGACCGATCGCGGCTCATGAACTTCGTGAGCAAATTCATCGGATTGTTAGATTTGGTAATGATCATTTCGGTGCTATTATGGGTTATGGAGATTATGTTGTTGGTGATAGTGTCATCTCTAGAGTTTACTATGTGGAAGGTTTGGGTCATAACTGTTCTCTGTTGGTCAATTCGTGATTACGATCTAGAAGTAGCCTTGAGAAAACATACATGCTTTGTTAGAGATTTTAATGGTAAGGCTGTTAAAAGGAACTCGTGGCTCAAATCTTTACACCATCTCTATAGATGACATGATGAGGGCTTCTCCAATCGCTTGTTATCAAAGGCTTCAAAACAAAGTCATGGTTATGGCATCGTCGTCTCAATCACTTGAACTTCGCACCATCAACGATCTTTCGAGAAAGGACTTAGTTGTAGGTTTACCTAGACTAAAGTATGAAAAGGATCATCTTTGTTCGACATGCCAATTGGGTAAAAGCAAAAGTTTGCCCACAAACCCAAACCTACTAACTCTGTCACGAAGTTCTTCATATGATTCATATGGATTTATGTGGACCAATGAGGTGCGAGAATATCTTTGGGAAGAAATATGTGTTAGTTGTGGTTGATGATTACTCTAGATTCACGGGTCAAGTTCTTAAGGACAAAGGATGAAACTCGATATCATCATCAAACTCATCAAACAATTGCAGTTCGACTTAACAAAGCGATCGATTATCGAGCAGACAATGGAACCGAGTTTGTCAACAAACAACTTAGTGAATTCTATGAAAGTGTTGGAATCACCATCAAAGAAGTGTTCCACGAACTCCTCAAGCGAGCGGTGTAGTTGAAAAGGCAAATCGAACTCTTGTTGAAGCCGCTAGAACAATCTTGATTTACTCAAAGGTTCCAATGTTTCTCTCGGGTGAAGCAATTGCCACCGCATGCTACACAAAATCGTTCCCTAATTCACATGCACATGGAAAAACTCCATATGAACTCGTCCATGACAGAAAACCTAATCTCTCTTCCTTCGTGTGTTTGGTGCATTGTGTTATCCAACTAATGAGGTCAAGACTTAGGCAAACTCGTGGCTAAAGGCGACATTGGAGTATTTGTAGGATATGCACCAAACAAAAGGGATACCGAATCTACAACAAAAGAACCCGAAATATCATGGAAACAATTCACGTTACGTTTGATGAGTCGACCGGTCAAATGGCTCTGGACACTCCACTCAAGACCCGCACTTCAAAGCAGTCCCATTGGTTCATCCTTTGTTCCAAACTCTTCTCAAAAACTCCATATGTACCTCCTTCGAAGATGATTTAAAGAAATTGTTTGATCCTATGTTTGATGAACTGTATGATTCAATTACTAATGAGGTCTTGATCCTACAGCAGAATGCTCATATTCACGTGAATGAAGTCAATCCTTCCGTCTCAATATCTTTAAGTCAAGAAGCACACATTCTTGATCCTTGATCTCATCAACAAATCATCATTCTTCAAATGTACATCATGGAAATGTTTCGCATCAATGATGAAGTCAATCCCTTTGCTACTCTCGAAGATGCTCCATTTGAAAACATATTTGCTCTGAATCATCATCGAACCATCTTCTTGAGGAGACATCGACTCTGCTACCTCGGTCCCTCAACAAGCGCCACATGAACACCTCGGAAAATGGACTCACGATCATCTATTAGACAACATCATTGGAAATCCCTCTCGTCTCAGATCAACCCGGAAACAACTTGCAACCGATGCCTTATGGTGCTTCTTCAACTCCGTACTATCTAAGATCGAACCAAAGATGTTAAAACCGCCATGAATGAAGATAGGCGGTTCAATGCCATGCAAGATGAAATTCATGAGTTTGATCGACTTGATGTATGGGAGTTAGTACTGCTCCGGACCGTGCTATGATTATAGCTCTTAAATGGATCTTCAAAGTGAAACTTGATGAGCATGGTGATGTGTTGAAAAACAAGGCTCGATTAGTTGCTAAAGGATACCGTCAAGAGGAGGGGATTGATTTTGAAGAATCTTTTGCTCTGTTGCTCGAATCGAGGCAATCGAATCTTTCACGCTAATCTTGCTAGTAAGAACATGGTAGTCTATCGGATGGATGTGAAGACGGCATTTACGAGCGGAGATCTTAAATAAGTCGTCTCGTCGACCAACTGAAGGATTTGTGAATCAAGAGCATCCTACTCACGTTTATCGTCGAAGAAGGCTCTTTACGGTTTAAAGCAAGCTCCAAGGGCATGGTATGATACATGTCAAAGTTTCTTCTATCAACCGGATTCAAAGAAAGGAGTAGTTGATCCTACATTGTTCACCGAAGTCGCAAACATTTAACTCATGTTCAAATTTATGTTGATGATATTATTTTTGCCTCGGCGGACCCAATGGAATGTGATCGTTTTCGAATGAAATGAGTTCAAAATTTCAAATGTCAATGATGGGACAAATGTCATTTTCTTGGGATTACAAATTTCACAAAGTCCGGAGGCATTTTCATAAATCAATCTAAATATACAATGAGATCTTAAAGAAATTTGGATTTGACTCAATCGACCACATGAACACCCCCACGATTGACCGAACCAAACTAGATGAGGACCACTCGGGGATCATGATTGACCAAACGAAATATCGTAGTATGATTGGATCACGATGTACCTCATCGCTAGTAGACCGGACATCTTGTTCATTGTTTGCATGTGTGCTAGATACCGAGCTAAGCCTACTAAAAGCACCTTGAAGCGATTAAGCGGGTCTTCGGTATCTCAAGGAACCATCAATATGGGCCTTTGGTACCAAGGGACACGGTATGTCACTAACGGCCTATCACGAGATCGATCATGCAGTTGTCAAGATACACGTCGAACGTCGTGAGGTGCTCGTTTTTGGGTGATAAGCTTGTGAGTGGTCTTCAAAGAAGCAAATGAGTACTTCTATTTCCTCAGAGGTTGAATACATAGCCATGTCATCTGTTGTGCTCAAATCTTATGGATGAGATCTCAATTATCGACTATGGCTTTGTATTCAACAAAATCCTCATCTTGTGATAATAAAAGTGTTATTGCTCTCATGCAATAATGTTCAACACTCAAGAGCAAAGCATATCGACATTCAACATCATTTCATCGGGAACAAGTTGAAAAGGTGTGGTGGAACTCTATTTTGTGAGGTGCGAATATCGGTTAGCGAGACATCTTCACCAAAGCTCTTCAAGAGAACGTTTTGAGTTTATTCTTCACGTCTTGGCTTGAAAAGCCTTCAACGAAACACTCAAACGTCTTGGGAGGAAGGCGAGGAGTAAAGGTCTATCTTCATCTATCTCTTGTATATATCTATTCGAAAAACAAAATACAAAATTATAAAACCTTCAAAATCAAATAGAAAAATATAAAACTTTCAAAATCCATAAAAATTGAAAAATTGAAAAATCTTCAAAAGAAAAAATATTGTCATTTTGTCATGTTTCTCTCGATTCGATAATATCTACGGTCTTGATGTTGTCATTCAAAGAATGACACGGGACTTTAGATGTTGTTCGAATTTTATATATATATATAAAAAAAAAAAAAATTGAGACAATTTTTGGGAGAAAGAGAAACATTGGTTTATTGTCATATTCAGCAATAACCCGGTTTTTAAAGAAAAACGAGCCATGTTTTATCATGCTTTCAAAATTCCATGCTCGATTCTATATACTATTATCTCTTTGAAAACTAAGTGCTTTGAAAAATAACTGGTCTCTATTTTTGATAATCATCTGGACTTATTTGTCAAAATCTCTCTCTCAATCAACAACCTATGTCATTGATTGAGGGAGAATGATTTCAATTAAATTAAAAGTTATTTGGCATTAAATTATTTTCAAAAGATATACATGCATGTTTTATCAATGGAGTTTAAAGTCTTAAATCCGATCCTTATCGATTAAACGCTTTCAAAATCAAGTCACAACTCTCCTTTTGGTCCCTACTTAGGCAAACTGTTGTGATTTGTTGAGTCGATATGAAAATGCAAACAATAACAATATGGATCTTTGAATAACTAAATCGTCTAACATATAAATGAAACATTTACAACGTATTTATACTAGTCGAATGGACATAATCCCAAACGACACATCGGTTCAGTGATAACCGTTTCTGGCGGTTATTTAACCGTTTATTAACTACCTATCTATAACTACTTTATAACCGTTTTGGCGGTTGTAACTGCTAGTAACCGCTAGTCGGTTTTTAACTTTTAAACGAGCAAGTCTGGTCCTTCGAGTTAGAAGCAATGGCGAGATTATATGTTTACAATCTCCTCCTTAATCTTGATCGTTGCTTCGTCCTAAGTCTTGAACTCCGAGCATTTGTCGCATAGTCACGAACTTGAGTCTTGGTAAAGCTTTCGTTAAGATGTCGCTCTTTGTAGTTCTCCACTTACGTGTTCCACTTTGATATGACCATTCTCACGCATTCACGAATGAAATGATAGCGAATGTCTATGCTTGCTCCTTCCATGAAAAGCGGGTTCTTTACGAGTTGTATAGGCGATATATTGTCAACTCTAAGCGTTATCTTCTTTTCTTCTAATCCGGTTAATTCACCGAGTAATATTTTTAGCCATAAGGCTTGACATCTTCTTCTTCTTGTAGGCGCCATGAATTCGATTCACATGATGAGAGTGCTAATGTTGGTTGTTTACGAGTACACCAAGTAATGGGTGACTCTCCAAAGTAAAATACTATGCCGTAGTTCCTTTTCCTTGATCGTATTGATTCCATAACTCATCGTCATGTATCCTGTAATCTTGTAGCCTCCTTCTTTCTTGTATATTATTCCATGGTCTTTCGTGCCTTTGATGTATCGGATTACTTGTTTCACGCCTTGGTGATGATCCTTGGTCTTGCATAAATCTGTTGAGTAGTCCATTGGGTAACTAAGATCCGGTCTTGTATGTAGTAAATATCGAGACTTCCAATTAGGCTTGGTAATAAGTTGCGTCAATTGGTTCTCCATCTTCCGCCTTGACCAACTTAGTGTCGGGTTCCATAGGTGTCTTCGTATCATTACTATCCGTCATGCTTGTCTCTTTTAAGATCTTGTTAATGTATCCTGTTTGCTTGATCGTAATTTCTCCTCCTGTCTGTGTAACTTCTATCCCAAGGTAATATGCTAGCAAACCTAAGTCGCTCATTTCGAATTTGTCTTCCATCTGGGATTTGAACAAGTCTACTTCCTTCTTTGGAGTGCCCGTGATTATTAAATCATCTACATATACTCCAACGATAATTGTAGAAGTCTTGCTTCTCTTTGTGTAGATTGCTTGTTCGAGATTACATTTCTTAAAGTCTAGAGACTTCAAGGTTTGGTCAAGCTTCACGTTCCAAGCTCTAGGTGCTTGTCTTAAGCCATACAAAGCTTTAGTTAGCTTGTATACTTTTCCTAGGTTTCCTTGTTGAATGAAACCTTCAGGTTGTGTAACATAGACTTCTTCCTTCAATTCTCCATGTAAAAATCTGATTTTACATCTAAGTGGTGTACTTGCCATCCATGATATCTTGCTAGTGCTAATATCAATCGAAGCTGTCTCTATCCTAGCAAGCGGTGCAAACACTTCATCAAGTCTATTCCTTGTTCTTGTACATAACCTTTGCTACTAATCTTGCTTTATACTTTATGATCCTACCTTGTGCATCTCTCTTGGTTTTATAAACCCACTTGAGTCCTATTGCCTTCTGATTTTTGGGCAATGTGGTGAGAGTCCATGTGTTGTTTTTGTTAATTGAATCTAATTCAATTTGCATGGCCTCAATCCACTTTTCATCTTTTGATGCTTCCTTGTAATTACGGGTTCTTCTTACGTGAAAAATAAGCTAGGTGCTTCTACTTCACGTGTAGTTTGGTAAATTTCCGTAATATCCTTTAAACCTTGTATAGGTCTATGATCAAATCTAGGATCCGAGCTTTCGAGCGAACTTATAGTAGCTCTTTCTTCATCTTACGAGTTAGGGTTGTAAGTGTATGATGGTGGTGTGATTGGTGAGGGTGGATCGGTATAGGTTCTTGTTCTTGATACGTGTTATTTGTGTTTTCTAAGTTGGTGGTGTAGGATTATCATAGTCAACTCCGTCTACCATAAAGCTAGTCCAAAGCGTATAAATCGTATGCGTATCCTCCTCATTGTTGTTCCAATTCCACGGTTTCTTTTCCATAAACTTCACATCCCTACTAACATGTTTTTCTTTTCTCTTGGATCATATAGTCTACATGCTTTTGATCCTTCTTCAACTCTAAGTAAATCATTGGAATGCTTCTATCATCTAGCTTCTTCAAGTGTGGTATTGTTACCTTAGCATAAGTTGTGCATCCGAATATTCTTAGGTATTCTAAGTTTGGTTTTCTATTGTAGAGGGCTTCATATGGTGTTTTATCTATCGGGGCTTTCGTAGGTACCTGTTGAGTATGTAAATGGCGTGCTGACCGCTTCCGCCCAATAAGTTAAGGGTAACTTCATCGCTTTCATCATACTCCTAGTCGTTGATAAAATGTTCTATTTCTCTCTCTACTACACCATTCTCTGCGGTGAGTATGGTGTTGTCAATTGTCTTTCTATTCCATTCTCCTTACAATATTTGGTGAATTCATGTGATGTAAATTCACCTCCTCTATCCGTTCTTAGCATCTTAATTTTCAACTTCAACTTTGATTCAATCTTTGCCTAAATTCCTTGAATGTGTTGAATGCTTGATCTTTCGAGTTTAGAAAGTAAGCCCACATAAAGCGTGTCAGATCATCTACTAATAAGAAGATGAGCTTCTTTCTAGAGTGTGTTGTTGGACTTATGGGACCACAAAGATCTCCATATACTAAGTCCAATGGGTTCTTTGATCCGAATTTAGCTTGGTTTGGAAAAGGTGTTCGATGTGTTTTCTAATAAACATGCATCATGATTTGTCTGCATGGTTTATTCTGGGTATTCCGTTTACTAACCCTTTTCTTGTCATTTTGTCTATCGCATCAAAGTTCAGGTGACCTAATCTAGCATGCCATAACCATGCTTGGTCGTCTACGTTTGCTAAGAGACATATAGGTGCTACTATATGTAATCTAATACTGTAAAGTCGATTCTTAGATCGTTCTACTTTCATCAACAACTTCTTATTCTTATCATACAAAGTCAGTAAATTTCCATCCATGATGATCTTGCAACCTATTTCAGTAAGTTGTCCTAGACTAAGTATGTTGCTCTTGAGGTTTGGTATGTAGTAAACATCCGAAATCATTTTCTGTTGCAAGTTTCTACATCCTAATAATATCGAACCTCTACCCTTTATCTCTACATACGATCCATCTCCAAAACGAACGCGTCCAGTGATGCTCTCGTCAATATCTTTAAAATGGCCTTTGGTGCCCGTCATATGGTTACTTGCACCATTATCTAAATACCATATGCTAGCATCTGATGTAGCATATTTTCGGGGGTGTACTTGTTCTTCATTTAACAAGACTTCTTCATTTCTTGTATCGCCATTAATAATGATGGTTCATCGTCTTCTAAGATAAGGTTTGATTGTTCTCGAGTTGTTGGTGGACTTTTACAATTTCTTATGAAATGTCCGGGTTTCCGTAATTGTAACATTTCAAATTCTTTCTATCCCACTCACCTTTATTCTTATTGTGAGGTGAGTTTCCTCCATTCGAGTTATCTCTTTTTCCTTATTACGCCAATTACCTCGTGAATTGTTTGATCTACCCTAAATTTGGTAAATCGTTTCTTATTTCTAGAGTGTTCGCCTTGTGCGAATAATAGGTTATCTTGGCTTTCTACTTGTCCTCCCTTTCGGAGTTTTATTCTCTCCTCGAATGCCTTAAGTTTTCCTGCGATCTCATCTAACGTAATGTCATCGAGATCATTAAATGCATTCTATGGATGCTACTATTTGAATGAATCTATCGGTGTGGAATCTAATAGTTTTCGAACTAAAAGTGATTCATCCAAAGGTTTTCCTAATTCTTTTGCCTTTGTGGCATAGCCGTTCAATTTGGGTAAATGCATCCACCGTTTCATCTTCCTTCATTTGAAGGTGCGAAATCAATCATCAATGATTGTAACCGTGCTTGTTGCACTTTCTCTTCTCAACGTGTCTCTTTCTTAATGAATCCCATAAATCTTTTCTTTGTTTGCAACTTGCTACTTGTAAGATCACATCTTGATCAATGCTTGATATAGGAAGGCGGTTGTTGCCTTATCCTTTTAGCATCTACTTGTATATCGACCTTAGGTTCTATTGCTTCCCATAAGCCTTGTGCTTCTAGTATCACCTTAATTTGTATTGTCCAAACCGTATAGTTTGTGGCTTTGAGTTTTGGGCATTGATCTTTGTGTCATAGGGTTACGGGTTTTGGTGCGATGTTATCGCCACTTGCATCGTCACCAAGCATATTGATGGTGTTTATGATCTTCACTTTCTATTGGAATTCTAACTAAGTATGATATACTTAATACTACGGGAGCGAAATAGTTTCGGGAATCTAATATATGGGATCAATATAGTTCTCGGATTTCCTAGTAATGTAAATAACGAACTATACTATTTAAAGTATAATGAGAAATCCAAGTTTGAATTTGTGACCTCTTTGTTGTGTATTAAACACGACGTATTCCCACTTTTGTCGGTACTTGAGTATAATACCAACCACGTTCTTTCTTTCCCCCGTTGTCTTTTCTCCTTTCTTGTGTATCGATGTAATAATGATTTGCCTTTGAACTCTTGGTCTTGGCTATTTTCCGAACACAAAGTTTCCAAAATACCTTTCGGTATTTTCAAAGAAACAAGTTAATTTACTTGTTCTTTCTTCTTTACCAACAAATGGTAATCTTCTACGTTTGCTTGCCGCGTCTCACAACCTTTCTCTTTACCTTTGTTCCACACCGAATGTGCTTCACCCCAAAATACCTTTCGGTATTTTCCAACAAAAACCCACAAGTGATCAAGTTGTGTCCTTTGTTAATATTCTTATATCGCTAGCGTCTCTTCTCTCAAAACAATACTTGATTGTTTTCTAAACCGGTTGTGTTTTCTTCTAATTCCAAGCAACGTCTTTTTCTTCTCTTCTTGTATATGCCGTCTACTATACAAGGTATTCAAGCGCTTCTTTTCTTACGGTTCTTTTTCTTGTTGATGCGTGCATAATGCTTTACAAGAAAAACCCGACACCACAATGGAATGGTGTCCTCTCCGTTTGCAATTTCGACACAAAGGCGAGTTGTATCGACTTGTCTTATGTCCTAGTTATTCAAGTGACAACGTTTCTTACGAAAAAACGTTCTCTTCTCCTTCTCACGAAACAAGGTTTTCGTGAGTACTTCTTTTCGAAACAATGTTTCATTTTCATTTCTTCTGAACCAAAAGACCGGTGGTTTGTTTTACGGCTTGGTTCTCTTCTTCCAACGTTAAGGTTTTCGGTATGTATCTAGTTAACAGTTTACGGGTTTGATTGTGTCTCGTTAAAGCAAGAAACCGGTTTGAATGTTGCCTCGTTAAAAAGAGATTTTGGTGATGAGTATATGATTGTGTAACGAGATGTAAGCGGGCTCTTGATGCCAAATGTTGGTCCCTACGCTGTGATGTTGAGTCGATATGAAATATGCAAACAATAACAATATGGATCTTTGAATAACTAAATCGTCTAACATATAAATGAAACATTTACAACGTATTTATACTAGTCGAATGGACATAATCCCAAACGACACATCGGTTCGATGATAACCGTTTACGGCGGTTATTTAACCGTTATAACTACCTATCTATAACTACTTTATAACCGTTTTGGCGGTTGTAGCGCTAGTAACCGCTAGTCGGTTTTAACTTTAAACGAGCAAGTCCGGTCCTTGAGTTAGAAGCAATGGCGAGATTATATGTTTACATGCACAAATTGAGTCTAGAGCCACGAGATCATCAATATATCTCATTAGGACACTTTCAATGAAGACTCTGTTTCACACAATGTGGAAGAGAGATTATATCTTGAGTCCTACGATTATCCTTGTGGTATTGCCGAACATCCGAGTAATGTGTTTACATATTCACATTGAAGATGGAAAGCCTTCGAGCCAACATCATACAAGCTCTCGGTAGGTGGCATGTGAGATCCATTATATGGATCAACCATGTGACAACCGAACAGAACAATGGGGCGATTCAATCTCTTGAATCAATCACGGTTCAGTTATGGATTGACGGATACCTTTGAAAACCGGTCTTTGTGCTTAACAACTCTTTTCTTTAGCACATCGACCGTGTACTCATTTTTCAAACCAAAGGTGTTTTATGATTGATAATTGATTTTCAATAAAACATTCGTTGTATTGCAAAAACAATTTCTATTGAGCAATACACGATTGTTTTTCAAATCTCTTTTCATCAATCGATTGGACTTAAAATTATTTGGTTCACTCACTCCGTGTTATCTTCTTTGAGATGTTCGGTTTGAGAACAAGAGCAGCATTGCGAAACCCTATCAAGGAAATTCTTCGAATTATACACGATCACAGCGGTACATGTCTTGATCAGCGGGAACCGTGGGCGTGTACCTCAATTCAACGAAAGTGATCAAAGACACGTTCGTGCGATTTATTGCTAAGCGTTGTATGCGGTACACCCGACGTTTGCGGTGATCGAATGAAGCGGTCAATCCATAGCCGCATGCTCACTTAACACATTCATCTAAAAGGAAATCATGATTAGTGCATCAATGACTCGATATTTTCACTCCATGCTTCGCTTTCGCCACGCCAATATCATGATTCAACAAAGCTTCCGCTACTACGATGAGAAGATATCATGATCCGAATGTGAGCATGTCGGTCCTAAAGTCACAACATCACATATTACCAACACCACAAAGGATGTGTCGAGATTGTTGATAATGATGATCTCAAATGATGGCTCAAAATTATTATCACATAGATCAAGAAAGACCTCCACTTGGAGTATCCAAACATGCAATAAGAAGAATCAATGACTACGAGCTTAGAGCAAAGGACTACATCAAGAATGCAAGATCAATTGTTAATGTAATATCTATTCGTATTCAATGTAAGTTTGGTACATGATTGAGGTGACCTCCTGTGGGAGATTGTTAGGAATTAGAAATTCCGGTATTAAAGAGTCGGTCACCTCAAGTATATGTAATCGTTAGAAAGCTCGTGAGTCGTAGTTCTTTTATGTTAAGTAGTATTTAGTTAAGTAACACCGTGGAGGACGGACGGGTCTTTACCATCAGATGCACGATCCATGCCCGATGTGGCGATTTATATACGGATGCTTTTGGTATTCCTTGAATGACACCAACAAGGATGTGGATTACGGTCGTATAATGGAAGTTAATGAAGATAAGTCTACTAAGACAGAATCTTGCATCACAAGAACCCCTTGTGAGTGATTTGAAAGAGATGGAGTCGGGTGTGGCTCCTAAAACTAGTGATTCTTGTATTCCACCACTTCTTCTACTAAAGAGTTAAACCTTTTCTAAAGTGGGAGATATCGTGGTTTCGATTACGATATGAGGTGGTTGCCAACCCATTCGATGAGTCTCGCTAATCTATTCGGTGGTGGCCAAGAGTTTGAAGATGAGTGTGATGACTATGACTACGATGACTATGCGAGCGTGTTTCGATCTTCGGGAATTTGGATGCCTTTAATGCCATGTATGGCACCAAGCTTCAAGGACCTAGGAAGTAATTTTCTTCGTTATGTCCTATGTTATCATTTGAGTAGTGGTTTGTTTTATTGTTTAGAAAATAGGTAGTATCTTGTTATGTAAGTTTTATGCCTATGTAACGGGCTGAGATATGGGATTTCACTCATATCCATTGTACTTAAACGTTTTTGGTTAATATATTTACCAGGGTGCAGGATTACTCCCCTTTACCCAAAAAAAAAC